>CM062295.1:26030646-26047966 GCA_031216915.1 Pictodentalium vernedei
GAATATAAAGCGATGGGTCGAGTTGTATTTGGAACGAAAATTACAATGCGCCCTGTTATAAAAATTCTAAAACGCGAGCACGTGTTTGAATGTTGTGGAAAATCTTTGTCCATGTGGACTAACATGCTTCCTGCTGTATTCTTTTAAACGTTATTGATGAATAAATAGCTAAAATACACACCCTTTGCTTTTATTTGTCACTCCAACAGGCTTTCCTTTACGAAATTTGTTCAGTAACATATGCATGCAAACGATTCACCCCAAACAACCGCCTCTCTGGTGAGCGAACGTCCAACCACCAAAGCGACTTTTCAGTAATTTTTTTTTTTTGCTGCAACTCCATGGGTAAACAGCCTAATTTTCCAGTACAACTGGACACCAGAACTACACGCCTGATTGGCATTGCTGTTTTTATTTATTTATTCATTTTACTTATTTAAAAAAAATATTACTTTGATCAAGGCCAAGCATTCAAACTGTTCCCAGACTGACCAGCGATTGGGAGGGGGGGGGGGGGGGCATTAAAGGGGCGGGGGAGGTACAACTTGTTCAGATACTCTGTTTTGCATAATCACACTTCCTGTTGGCTTCGAAGCTTTTTAATCAACATTTTAATGTTTATTATTGAATCCTTGAAAAGATAAATAATGGCCATGTTGGTAGGGAGGGCTGCAGTCCAAGTGCGCTTATAGGCCTCATTACTAATGCGGGCTTATTACACACTTGCTATTGACAACTATAACGCCTCTTTCTGAGAACTAAGTTTTTGGTCTGTATGATTTCGTTTTCACTTATAATTTTATCTTGTGTCGTGCCTATTAAAATATCAATAGCTTAACTTTTTGGAAATTTTCTTGACTAATATCGAGTGGCATGCTACTTTTTATACATATTCCTTAATGAGGCCTAACTCTCAAATGTGAATACAGAATTGGTACAAGCGTGTGTGATTTGGAGGGGTGGGGGTGTAGGGTCCCTGAAAAACGTGTCATCAACCAACGGTCACAGATCTAGCGAGTGACATATTGTTGAATATGTCCCAATACAGCTCCAGCAGGTGTGCGGTTAGACAATCAAAAATGGGGGTGTATCATCGATCTACCTGGAATTTATTCATTTTGTTCCATCAATTTCTTAATATCTCTGTGACACCTCACTACAGGGTATTTCATTTTGAACACCAGACATGGTTCACCTGCTGGTCTTTAAACAGGATTACGTTCAGATGCACATTAGATGAAACTTGTGTTTCGCTTTTTAATTTGAAGGTTAAATTAAATTACTGGTTGTACCCAGTATGGTTCATGAACTGATAATGTGGTCGAATTTCTTGTGCTTTTTGGGCCCAAATTAGCCTGGCCCCGAATTAGTCGAGGTCCGAATTGCAAAGTGTGTTCAGCTGAGGGGACGAACGTCACATTTTGCAATGAACTTAGGAAATATAATATATTAAAATTCAAATTGTCCTGAGATAAATTTCGCTTGGTAATCCGTGGAATTGAATCGAAAAGAAAATATAGGCTTCACAAACAACTTTGTAAGTTCGTTGGGAATTCGAAAATGATTTTTTAATAGCAACATTTAATTGTTCATTTTTTCCATAACATCATGAAAAAATCCACGTTCACAGGACTGCATGAGTATCATTATCGTTTAACTTCATTATACCTGAAGCTGAAATTTTCACAAGAACGGTCGTGTACAGTACAAGTCAGCCGACCAATAATTTCATGCAAATCGCGACCCCGTCGTTTTAATCAATGAACTCGCAGTTTGTGCAGTATCGATTCCGCTGCTATTTCGGCTCGATTTACTTGACGCATTATCTATTAAATCGCGATTACGCTTTCAATTGCGCTTCATTTTTATCGATGCGGAAACGAAATTTCTTCCACTTTTGTGATCACACCACTGTAATCTCCTTTTCATCTTGGGAGTTCTAATGCAGACTAAGGAGCTGTATTTTGGGCTGCCAATTCTTTAAGTCCTAGTCCTTCTGCCTTTTTACGATTCAGCTAAGTCTGGGCCATTGGTTTTAGTATAAAAATATGATAAATTTAAAGTAATTTGTACATTTTTTAATACTTACCAATGGCCCAGACGGGAATGGCCCTCCCATGAGTGGGCAGTCATACCTCCCCGCTGAGTTATCACTTCAGTAGGCACAACTAGGAAGAATGATGTTGGCGCCTCTTCCAGTCTCTTCCTAGGTAGTGCTCATGCGCAAGTACTGAAAGTATGGAGGGCCAGATAGGACTTTTAATTTTCGGTATTATATGCAAATTTGGAGGGGGTTCAAAATTTGTGTTTGGTCCTTAATAATATTGAGGTGGCTGCAGCTAAGTCTGGGCCATTGGTAAGTATTAAAGCTATACAAATTACTTCATAAATTTATCATTTTCAGGAGGCATGACAATGTGAAGATACAGAGTTGCCTGAAAGTGATTGCAAGTAAACACAACCCTGTGACATAATTCCTGAATGCACTTGGTTTCTAGTTTGACCTTTGTTAGTGTCTGTATAAATGAGCAGCTGTGCATTATTTTAGCAATAATTGGGCATTATTTGATACAAATTTTACTTTAAATAAACCACAGTTAAATGTTATGCTTTCAGTAAAACCTACAGCATGTGTATCGACCACAGCAATCCAAAATAAATTGCCTAGATGAACTTTAAATAGAAACAAATGTACTGAAGCTTCACTTTTTTCTTTTTAAGAAAGCTTATTTAGACAAATCTGGAAAATAACATTGCATGGAAAAATAAATTCTCATCATCAAGTTATTTAATCGATATGAATGCTCTCTTTAGAGTTGTACAGTATGTGGAGAGTGTATTATCACTAAATCACCTGTAGAGTGGAGATTCCACCCAAGCAATATTTGCAAATTTGTTGATAACCATAACGAGCACAGGCAAAGTTTCAACCAATGGACCTCCGGGTTAAACCTGGAGGCCCATTGGCTGAAACATTGCTTGTGTTTCTTGTCCATACAGTTAAAACTGAAAGTCCTGTCCTGAAAAGCGCACAAATAGCACGTCGATATGCGCGTTAATCTACGCGATATGACCATAGTAAGGCTATAAAATTCTGCAAATATGGCCTGTGCACAAGCAATGTTTCAGCCAATGCACCTTCGGGTAACCCGGAGATCCATTGGCAGAAACATTGCCCGTGTTTGCTATGAGTAACCAGAACTTGCCGTGCTTTGGATGCCATTCGATATGGCAATTGCGCGCAATTCCTACGCACAATTAAGCCAAGATAAGCGCACAGTTCATGACAGGACTTCTACAGTTAAAACTAGAAGAACTGTGCACTAATCTAGGCTTAATTGCGCGTATGAATTGCACGCAATTGCCATATTGAATGGCATCCAAAGCACGGCAGGTTCTCCTGGTTACTTATAGCAAACACAGGCAATGTTTCTGCCAATGGACCTCCGAGTTACCCAGAGGTCCATAGGCTGAAACATTGCTTGTGCACAGGCCATATTTACAGAATTTGATAGTCTTACTATGGTCATATCGTGTAGATTAACGTGCATATCGACGTGCTATTTGTGCGCATTTCAGAACAGGACTTTTAGTTTTAACTGTATGTACAAAATTTTAAAGTTATAGTTTGGGTGATAACTCCACTCTGTGGGTGATTTACTTAAAATCCACTCTCCACATACTGTATATGAAGCATAAGGCTATTTTCACAAACATGAATTACAGTTTTGTCAAATGGTCAACTTGTTTTTTTTCAAATTCATGGCTTATTGCCCCTTTAAATGTAATGTCTATAACCAATCTTTCAGATGGAGATGGCATCTCACTCGACATTAAAAAAAAAATCATTTAATTTGACATTGTATCTCGCCGATCATCTTGGAGTTCATAGTCATGATAAACCGTTGGAATGTAATATATGTAACCAAGCCAGAAAATAAGCAGACTGACATCTGCAAAATGTCCCCAGAGGGTGAATTTAGTGATGCTACCCTGCCCAGCAGGGTTGCATCACTAAATTTACCCTCTGAACCTCAGTCTGAATCAGGGTCTCAAAACTAAACAGAATGAATTACCCAGAAGATAAATTGACCCACTGTATGGGATAGAGGATCAAATTCACCCTCTGGGGATCTCATTCTGCAAATGTCAGACGCCTTAGTTTCTGGCCTTGATGTAACAGATCTTTCAGTCAGAAAACAGATTTCACTGCACATTTAACCTGATCTCTGTCACCATAGCCGATTCGAGCCCTTTCTCTCTGTTTCTTCATTTTTGTCCATCTCATCAACTCAAGAGAGAGACAGACAGACAGAGAGTGAGTGAGTGATAATTTCACAAACAAATCAGAGTAGTCCACCTGTAAACAACAGAAGAAATATAAGACCTATAAATGGCAGAGAAACAAAAGAAGAAATATGTGACCTGTGACATCATGAATGGCAGAGAGAAAGATAGAGAGAGAGAGAGAGATAATTTCAAACCAATCAAAGTTTGTCCACCTGTAAACAAGAAATATACAGTTAAAACTAAAAGTCCTGTCCTGAAATGCGCACAAATAGCATGTCGATATGTGCGTTAATCTACGCGATATGACCATAGTAAATTCTGTAAATATGGCCTGTGCACAAACAATGTTTCAGCCAATGGACCTCCGGGTAACCCGGAGGTCCATTGGCAGAAACATTGCCTGTGTTTGTCATGAGTAACCAGGAGAACCTGCCATGCTTTGGATGCCATTCGATATGGCAACTGTGTGCAATTCATACGCGCAATTAAACCTCGATAAACGCACAGTTTGTGACAGGACTTCTAGTTTTAACCGTATGACCTACATGTATGACATCATGAATGGGAGAGAGAAAGAGAGAGAGAGAGGTAATTCCAAACAAATCAAAGTTTGACCACATGCAAACAACAGTAGAAATATGACCAATGAACCCATGAATTGATTTGGGGGGGGGGGGGGGGGGGGGGAGAGAGAGAGACAAAATGATTATTCCAAACAAATCAAAGTTTGTTCACCTGTAAAAGACAAACGAAGAAATATGAACATGAGAGAGAGAGAGATTAACCCTATACCTAACATGAAAAGCAGACGACATTTTCAAAAAAATTCTTGAATAACTTTTTGTCTCAAAAACATAGGTTATGACCCTTGTTGGAACGAGCTCGTTCCAACGAGGGGTGATAACCTATGTTTTTGAGACAAAAAATGAAAAAATAATGAAAATTAATTGCCGATTTTTTAGAAAAACGCTGATCAGTTTTGGCCGTTACGTTGGGCAAAGGGTTAATAATTCCTAACAAATCAATATTTGTCCACCTCTAAGTGTCAAAAGAAGAAATATAACGTGGATTCGTGAATGGGAGAGAGAGAGATAATGAGATAATTCCAAACAACAAATCCATGTTCGTCCTGTAAACACCAAAAGAAGAAATATGGCCTATGAATGGGAGAGATAGAGGGAAAGAGAGAGAGAGTTGGAATCAACCACAGTGACAGAGACAGAGTTAAGAGATCATTGTGTTGAGATACCATTTGAATATAATGTACAGTTAAAACTAGACGTCCTGTCACGAACTGTGCGCTTATCTAGACTTAATTGCATGTAGGAATTCCGCGCAATTGCCATACCGAATGGCATCCAAAGCACGGCAGGTTCTCCTGGTTTCTCATAGCAAACACGGGCAATGTTTCTGCCAATGGACCTCCGGGTTACCCAGAGGTCCATTGGCTGAAACACTGCTTGCACACAGGCCATATTTACAGAATTTGATAGCCTTACTATGGTCATATCGCGTACATTAACGCGCATATTGACGTGCTATTTGTGCGCATTTCAGGACAGAACTTTTAGTTTTAACTGTATGTGACAAATCTTTCAGCAGGACATGCACCTCAGTGCACATCAAAGAACTTGAGGCGAGAAACCATTTGAATGAAACATATGTAAAAAAAAATCTTTCAGTTGGAACACATTTCACAGTGCACATCTAGAAGCTCCAAACTTTGTGATACTTTAACAAACATTTCAAAACGAATTCATTTCTTGCTAGACATATTGGAACTCACACTGTTGAGAAACCATTTTTATCATATGACTCGTCCGTTTTGTTCACTTTAAAACATTTGATATTTTGTTTTCATATTAATCAGTGATAAATAAAGCCTTCCGTCAATTTCATTGGTCATTTTCAAAACCAGACAATTTGATTGGCTGAACAAAATATAACTGGGCCACCATTTCATAATTTGCATAATTAGTGTTGGGAGCTTTCATTGGTCAATTTCAAAACTGGATAATTTGATTGGCTAAACAAAATACAACTGGGTTACATTTGCATAATTTCAGTAGGGAGAATTTACGTCATCTGTCCTATTTAGGATGGGTTATATTGTATTAATCTTTTACCAACAAGAAAAACGCCATTCATTTTTTTTTATATTTTCACTTTTTGCTTCCAAAACATAGGTTATGGCTCCTCATTGGAACGAGCTCAACGAGCTCGTTCCAATGAGGGGTCATAACCTATGTTTTGGAAGCAAAAAATGAAAAATTTTAGTTATACGAGGATGTTTTTTCCAAGTGCCGTCTGCAACTCAAGTTAGGTGATGGGTTAAAAAGTCATACTAAGTGGCTAATTTGTGCGTATGTGTGTCATGTGATAAATAGAATATGAAATGAGTGTTTTTCTCATATAATATTTATGAAACTCGTCCGAGGTTTCCGTTTGGGCTCGCCAAAACGGAAAATTCTTAGACTTGTTTCATAAATATTATATGAGAAAAGCACTCATTCCATATCCTCTGTGTATCAAATATTTGCTCTAAAACTCGCAGCTAACTTTACATCTCAAATATGATACTTGTTTGCAATATACGTTGGAAATCTGTTTGTCATTCAACAAAGATTAAACGACATAATGAATTTGTCAGCAGTTTTTTTATAGCCTGCCATAGAATATCAGTTTTTTGGCGGTCCTTTTCTTCATACATTGAGATAATTGGTTTATTTCCAGTATGTGGCTTTGCGTTAGGGCTGAAACGGTTGGCTCATTTACACAGCCGACTAACCAAGAGCTATAACCGGATAATATCCGGTTAACCGTAGCCATTATTTCACCAAATCTGGGATCAAAACTATAGGAATTGGAAAGCAGTATTCTCAGAAACTATTCTGTAGCGTGTATGCAAACGAACAATGTCGAGTACTTGACAACGTTCATTTGTATACATACTACGGAATAGTTTCTGCGGTTAACGAGTACTCACGGAAATTGCCGATCATTAACAAAGTCTTGAACGCCAAAGTCGATTATTTCTCAATATATATAGTGTTGCTTCGAGGTGTAATCCATCACAAAGAAGAAGCGGCAGATTTACTATGTTTTAATCATGGAATGACGATCACTATCGATATTTCAGATAACCAGTTGATGTTTTTTTTTAATCGGTTAGGTAGGTAACCGGTTTCAAACCAGTTATCCAGTTAACCATTTCAGTACTACTTTGGGTGGGTACCAACAAATCGAGTTTGAGCTTCTTCCCGGTTGGATGATTTTTTGTAGTGATACTGACTAGGGCTGTCATGATTAATCGATTGTCGATCGATCATGCCGAAACCAATTAGCATTTTTCGTTGTCAAAGAATCGGTTATTTTACCCAGTTTTAGACGTTTAATAATTATAAAGAAATTTGATGAAAAAACTATTGTTTCTAGAGGTAAAAGGTCAAGAACTTTGACATTAAACCTCAAGAAGTCGTTAGAAGCATTTGTCTTTTAGGTACATTGAAGGCTTTGATGTTCTGAACTTTTGAACAGTCAGTGTAATAATCAAGACCGGTCTGCAGTTGCAAACTTGCAAAGTTTTGCAAAAGTTCGCAACTGCCGACCAGTCTTGATTATTACACTGACGGTTCAAAAGTTCAGAACATCAAAGCTTTGAATGTACGTAAAAGAGGATCGTCTCCGTTGTTTATCTGAGGTAGGTCAACTGGCTTGAACTTCATTTTAACGACTTCAAAGAGAGGGGAGGGGGTCATCTAGGTACGACTAATCAGTTATTATGGATTATTTGTGACAATCAATTCCTAAATTCAAAAATCATGACAGCCCTAATATTGACCTTGAACTTCCAAACTATCCATTTTTGGGTCTTTTTTTTCACTATTCATTGAGATAATTGGCTTATTTCTGGTTTGTGGCTACAAATCAAGTTTGAGTTTGTCCTGGTCGGTAGATTTTTCACAGTGTTACTGATCTTGAACTTTCGAAATAACAGTTTTCCAACTTTTTTTTTCCACCATACATTGACAGGGTTCCCACTCAAATTTGGTGGAAAATCAAACTTGGCTTCTTCGTCACAGCCATTCAGCCAAATTCAAACATACATTGCACAAACCAATTTGGCATATAGCATAAGTGGGTCCAAAGTACTTGATTGATGCCCGCAATTTTTTTTTTCGTAGCCCCGTGGGTACCCCAGGGGCTAAAAATAGAAAAAAATTCAAATGCCCATATTTTCCAAACTACATGGAACTGTTATTTGGTATGAAGCATCCATTTGACAGGTAGAATGGATTAAGAAAAAAAAATCGCCATCTAATGTGTCGGGGTGTTCTGTAAGGGCTTTTGAAAAATGCTGAGTGAACATATTTGCAAAAATTGAAGAAAAAACTTTTCTTCAGAACTGCTGATCAGAATCTTTTGATATTTGGTATACAGCATCCATTGGACGGTCAAATACAAGTGTGTTCAAATCAACCCCCTCAGTTCATATTTGGGCTCAACAGAGGAGCCCAAATAATTAACTTAGGGCACTATGGGGAATAAGCTTTAAAAATCTTCTTCTTCAGATCAAACTGTCAGATTCTTTTGATACTTGGTATACAACATCTCTACAGTGGTCAGATTGAAGTTTGTTCAAATTGAGTCCCTGGGTTAATATTTGGGCTTCCTATGGAAGCCCGAATATTAACTTGGTGCAATATGGGGAATAATCTTTAAAAATCTCCTTCTTCAGATCCACTGGTCAGATTCTTTTGATATTTGGTGTGCAGCATCTCTAGGGGGATTAGATTCAAGTTTGTTCAAATGGGATCCCTGGATGAATATTTGGGCTCTTTATTGGAGCTCAAATTTTAACTTGGTGCAATATGAGAAACTTTCTTAAAAAATTTTCTTTTTCAGACCCACAAGTGAGAATCCTTTCATATTTGGTATGTGACATCTCTGGAGGCAGAAGATTTGAATTTGTTCAAATCGACTCCCTGGGTTAATATTTGGGCTTCCCATGGGGGCCTGATTATTAACTTGGTGGAATATGGGGGGTATTCTTTAAAAATCTTCTTCAGATCCACCAGTCAGATTCTTTTGATATTTGGTATTCACCATTTTTTTTAGGGGGGAGGGGGGGGAGGGGGGAGTTAGACTCAGGTTTGTTCAAATGGGATCTCTGGATGAATATTTGGGCTCTTTATTGGACCCCAAATTTTAACTTGGTGCAATATGAGAAAATTTCTTAAAAAATCTTCTTTTTCAGACCTGCTAGTGAGAATCCTTTCATATTTGGTATGTGACATCTCTAGAGGTGTAAGATTCGAATTTGTTCAAATCGAGTCCCTGGGTTAATATTTGGGCTTCCTGTGGGAGCCTGAATATTAACTTGGTGCAATATGGGGAATAATCTTTAAAAATCTACTTCAGATCCACCAGTCAGATTCTTTTGATATTTGGTATGCAGCATCTCTAGGGGGGTTAGATTCAAATTTGTTCAAATGGGATCCCTGGATGAATATTTGGGCTCTTTATTGTAGCCCAAATTGTAACTTAGTGCAATATGAGAAAATTTCGTAAAAATTCTTTTTCTTCAGGACCACCAGTGAGAATCCTTTCATATTTGGTATGTAACATCTCTAGGGCTGTCAGATTCAAGTTTGTTCAAAGCAAGTCGCTTGTTTGTTTTTTTTATTTATTTATTTATTTTTTTTTGGGGGGGGGGGGGAGCTAGAGAGAACCACAGTAGTTGAAAACAAAATAAAAATTTTGTTTGGTTGTTGGTTTTTTTCATCGTCCGTGAACATGGTGTTTGCACCTTCTCCTCCCAAACCGCTGAACCAATTTAATTGATATTTGAGATAATAGTTTGTTATGACATTGCAATTTGATTTTGTTCAAATCAAGTTGCCTCGTCCCTTGGTAGGGCCACGCCCAAAAAGTGTGTTTAAATCTTAAAAAATCTTCTCATGAACCAGCAGTAGCAGAGACTTGATATTTGGTGTGCAGCTTCCTTTTGAGGCGTAGACTCAATTTGTTCAAGAGAAGTTTGTGGTGCTGTATTTGCCGTCGTTATGGCAGGGGGAAGAATTTTTGCCCCTCCCAAAATTTCTATTTTCCAAACTGAGGGGCAGATTTGGACCAAATTTGATATGAGGGCTTATTGGGTCATAAGTACTTAATTTATGCCCAAATTTGTTTTTCCCGTCGCCCCATGGGAACCGCAGGAGCTAAAAATAGAAAAAAAAATTAAAACGCCCATATCTCCAAAACTACACGGCACTGAGAATTCTTATGTGGTGTGAAGTTTCCTCAGGACCAACAGAATGGAAGGGTAAAAAAAAATTGCTATCGGTTTTATCATGGGGTACTTTTCTGGGACTCTGAAAAAGTGCTGAGTCAGCATTTTTTAACACCATGGGTAATGGGAAAAACATTTACGACTACTTTTCTCCCAAACCACTGCTCCAAAAGCTTTCAGATTTCACATATAACATCTTTGGAAGATTGTTTCACATGTTTATTGAAATCAATTCCCTGGGTCCATATTTGGGCTCTCTATGGGAGCCCAAATGTTTAAATTAGTGCAGTATGAGGAATATTCTTTAAAAATCTTCTTCTTCAGATCTACCAATAAGAATCTTTTGATATTTGATATGCAGCATTCTTGGGGGGGGGGGGGGGGGGGGATTCAAGTTTGTTCAAGCCAAGTCCCTGGGTTCATATTTAGTCTGAAAATATGGGGTCCCATTCCGGACTTAGTAATTTTGAACCAAATTTTTTTTTGTTTTTTGTTTTATGCATTTCGGTCGATTTTAATACCAAAAAAAATTATTTTTTTTTACACTGAAAATTTGGGGTCCGGGTGGGACTTGGAAAATTTTGGACCAAACTCCGGAAATTAGTTTTTTGATTTTTATGCGTTTTGGTCAATTTTAAGAAGAAAAACAAATTTTAGTCTGAAAATATTTTGTTTGGGACTTCGAAAATTTCCAAACAAAAATAAAAAAAAAATTGTGTTTTTATGTGTTTATCTCAATTTTGGGACGTAAAAGTGCAGGAACTGAAAATAGAAGGAAAATCTTGTGTATTGTGTGCGCACAATTGCTTCATCTAGTTGGTATATGCTTTTCTTAGGATGGGCGTATGCAGCTTATTCAAGTCAAGTCCCTGGTTTGATATTTAGACTACCATGTCAGGTGAGCGCCCTCAGGCCCCCTGGAGCCTCTTGTAATACTTCACAGAGCAGAGCTTGCTAGGGAGCTTTCCTAGGGCCAACAGAAATGAATGGCCAAAAAAGTTGCCTTTGGTTGTGTCATAGCAAATCAAAAAATTGCTCTTGCTGCTGATCACTTACTGATACACTCATCTCTTTTAACAATTTGAGCCAGGTTAGCATTTTAGGCTCACTTGAGCCTCTGGTTTCATTTTTTGTCTCAAAAATATAGGTTATTACCCCTCGTTGGAATGAGATCGACATCCAATGAGGGGTCAAAACCATTTTTTGAGACAAAAAATGAAAACAGTTAGTTATTCAAGAATTCTTTTTGAAAGTGCTGTCTGCTTTTCATGATAGGTGAAGGATTAATGATGTAGATTCAAGTTTGTTCATAAGAATACAGAAGGTCAAGATTTAGGCTCCCCATGCGAGGATGTCCATATTTTTCCCCAAAAGTTGCTACTCCCCTTGGGGTGGGGTAGAGACAACCCCAGAAGCTAAAAAAACATAAAAAATTGGGACACTTTTTCATGTCTTCACAGAAGAGAGCTTTGTTTTTGTCTGAGAAGCTTTCCTTGGTCCAGCTGAAGCTAGTTGAACAATTGATGAGGAATAATTCTTCGGCTGGTTTAAGATACCACCAGGGTTCAAAAGTTATCTTCAATGTCACTTCAATGGCATCAATTGGAAATGTCCATATTCAAAACATGGAGGCTGCACATTAAAAATATTGATTGGCCTACCCCACACATTCCCTTAACAGCTACCCTATTGAATGAAATTGTTGAGTATCATTTTCCAGGACTGAAAAAGTGACCTCTCTGGTTCATTGGGTTAAGTTATGAGCTTTATTGGGGCCCCGCTGTCCACAGCAGGTGACATTTAGTGATCAGCCTGTCTGTCTGTTTATCTGTCAATTCATTCGTCCATTCATCTGTCCGTTCCATGTTTTCCGCACTTTTTTCAGCCATCGATACAAATATTGAAATGATTTTTATGAACCTGAAAAAAATTTTTGGGGGCATATAGTGTTTGTCATTTCTGTCCGTCCATCTGTGTGTCCATCCGCACTATAGTTTTTATATGCCCGTTTTGAAAAAGGGTTGTATTATGGTATACCTCTGTCCATCCGTCCGTCTGTCTGTCCGGTCATATGTCGTACGATAACTCAAGAACGCTTTGAGAGATTTTCGTGATTTTTGGGTAGGTGGTGTATATCGATGGAGAGAAGCTCCCTTTCGTTTAGTGTTGCTGTTCGATTAGTCATTCTAGAGTTATGGGACTTTATTACTTAGAAAATTGTTGATTTTGTACACGTCGTACGATAACTCGAGAACGCTTCGAGAGATTTTCACGATTTTTTGGTAGGTGGTTTATGTTGATGGAAGGAAGCTCCCTTTCGGTTGGTGTCGCCGCTCGATTAGTCATTCCAGAGTTATGGGACTTTATTTTTCACATGTCGAACAATAACTTGAAAATGCTTAGAGCAATTTTCATGATTTTTTGGTTGCAAGTATATGTTGATAGAAGGAATCTCCCTTTCGATTTGTGTCACTGTCCGATTTGTCATTCCAGAGTTATGGGACTTTATTCATCAAAATATAGGCAATTTTCCACATGTTGGACTTTGAGCAATTTTCATGATTTTTTGGTGGCAAGTATATGTAACCTGACAAGTACACATGTATACTCATATTGTGTGGTTCCCTCTTGTAATTAATAACGGGCGTATCATGTGCTCGTGGCGCAGCAGTTTATTTTTTTCTGTCATCATGAGCTTACCGAAATATTATGAGCTTATTTGATATATTATGAGCTTAATTACTGAGATATGAGACTTATGAGGCAAACTGCGAATTTTCAGGGTTTATATTAAGGGTTAGGGTCAACTCAGGGTTGGGGTTAGCGTTAATTTCTATCCAGTTTGACGTTGGGGGATGTAACCATGTCTATACCCTCCCCACCCCCCCCAAAAAAAATAAATAAAAAAAAGGGTTTTAACCGTTGTCCGAACGAATTAAAATGATCAATTTTTCCGTAAACAATTAAAGCCCACAACTCCCTTTTTTAGCTCACCTGAGCGAAGCTCAAGGGGAGCTTTACTGATCACTTTCCGTCCGTCGTCCACCTGTCATTAACTTTACATTATCGACTTCTTCTCACGAACTACTCAGCCAAATTGAACCAAATTTGGTGTGCATGTTCCCTATGATATGTCAATTCAAGTTTGTTCAACTCAAGTTGACCTGCCCCTTGGTAGGGTCACGCCCAAAAAGTGAGCCTAAATCTTAAAAAATCTTCTTCTCGGAAACCAGCAGCAGCAGAGACTTGATATTAGGTGTGCAGCTTCCTTTTGAGGTGTAGACTCAGATTTGTTCAAGAGAATTTCTGGGGGTTATATTTGCCATCGTTATGGGAGGGGCAAGAATTTTTGCCCCGCCCAAAATTTATATTTTCCAAACCGAGAGGCTGATTTGAACCAAATTTGATATGAGGTATTATTGGTACATAAGTAGTTAATTTATGCCAAAAAAATTTTTCTTGTCACCTCATATTAACCGCAAGAGCTAAAAATAGAAAAAATTTAGACCGCTCATATCTCCAAAACTGCACGGCACTGAGAATTTTTATTTTGTGTGAAGCTTCCTAAGGACCAACAGAATGGAATGGTAAAAAAAAATTTGCTATCGGTTTTATCATAGGGTACTTTTTCGATACTTTCAAAAAGTGCCGAGTCAGCATTTTTTAACACTGTGGGTAATGGGAAAACATTAAAAGATTCTTCTTCTTCCAAACCACTGGTCCAAAGGCTTTCATATTTCACATATAACATCATTGGAAGATTGATTCACACATTTGTTGAAGTCAATTCCCTGGGTCCATATTTGGGCTCTCTGTGGGAGCCCAAATGTTCAAATTAGTGCAATATGAGGAATATTCTTTAAAAATCTTCTTCTTCAGATCCACCAATCAGTATTGTTTGATATTTGGTATGCAGCATCCTTGGGGGGGGGGGGGGGGGGGGGGGGGGAGATTCAAGTTTGTTCAAGGCAAGTCCCTGGGTTCATATTCGAGCTCACTGTGGGAGCCCGAATTATAACTTCATTCAATATGAAGAATTTTCTTTAAAAATCTTCTTCAGATTCAGCAGTCAGAATTTTTAGCTCAACTTTGGCGAAGCCAAATTTGAGGTATTGCCATGGCTCGTCGTCCGTCCATTGCGCCATACACACGGCTCGGGCTAGAGGCGGGTATTTATGAACCGATCTTTACAAAACTTATTGGGTACCTTTGTTATCGCCGTGAGACGAGAACAAGTGTTTTTGGGGTCCGGTCTGAAATTTAAGATGGCCGCTGGCAGCCATTTTGTACCAAAATTAGGTGCAATCAGATTTTTTGTGCAGAACTTCCATATGAAAGCTCCGATTTGAATAATTTTTTGTATGAATGTTTAGTACCATGGGATATATCACATATAATACGGGTTTTTTTCTCATGCGTAAATTATGCAAATTAGACTAACTTTGATTTATTAAGTATTACTTTCAGCACTGTAAGTGCAAATGCCAATACGGCTCGGGCTAGAGGCATATTTATGAACCGATCTTTACGAAACTTCTTGGGTACCTTTGTTATCACCGTGGGACGAGAGCGAGTGTTTTGGGGTCCAGTCTGAAATTCAAGATGGCCGCTGGCAGCCATTTTGTACAAAATTATGTGCAATCAGATTTTTGCGCAGAACTTCCATATGAAAGCACTGATTTGAATAATTTTCTGTGTGAATGTTTAGTACCATGGGATATATCACATATAATACGGGTTTTTTTTCTCATGCATAAATTATGCCAATTAGACTAACTTTGATCTATTTAATGTTACTTTCAGCACTGTAACTACAAATGCCAATACAGCTCGGGCTAGAGGCCATATTTATGAACCGATCTTTACGAATCTTCTTGAGCACCATTGTTATCACCTTGGGATGAGAATGAGTGTTTTTGGTTGCAGTCCAAAATTCAAGATGGCTGCCAGCGGCCATTTTGTACCAAAATTGGTGCAATCAGTTTTTTGTACAGAACTTCTATATGAAGGTTCTGATTTGAATAAATTTTTGAATGAATGTTTAGTAACATGGAATACATCACATATAATACGGGTTTTTTTCTTATGCAGAAATTATGCAAATTAGATGAACTTTGATTTATTCACTGCTACTTATACACTGTAAGTCACATGTCAATACGGCTCAGGCAAGAGGCTGTATTTATGAACCGATCTTCACAAAACTTCTTGGGTACCTTTGTTATCACCTTGGGACGAGAACGATTGTTTCTGGGTGCGGTCCAAAATTCAAGATGGCTGCCAGTGGCCATTTTGTACCAAAATTGGGTCCAATCAGTTTTTTGTCACAACTTCTATACAGCTCGTATTTATGAACTGATCGTCACGAAACTTCTTGGGTACCATTGTTTTCACCTTGGAACAGGAACAAGTGTGTCTTGGGGTGCCTTTGTTATCACTGTGCTATGAGAACAAATATTTTGGGGTTCGGTCAGACCCACTCTGGGACTCAAAAGATTTCTTTTCTAGTTTAGCATCTGACTGCCACCCACCTTTACCTATACATTTGTTACAGGCTACGGTCAGTATTTATGTACAGACTGTTACAATACTTTATATGTACCTTTGTTATCAGGTCATTACCTAGATGTTTGTCATTGCTGTATCACATACTATACCTGTACATGTCTTAACAAGTTGAGCTACAGTGTCATTGACACTTACATTTTTTCATTTTTTGTCTCTAAAACATAGGTTATGACCCCTCATTGGAACGTGCGCAGGCAGGGGGGTCTGGGAGAAAATTTTATTTCTAGACGCTCTCAGATGCATTCTGGTGGCATTTCGAACATAAAATGCTGTCTAATTCCATGAGGAAAATGCATGTTTTTTACCTAACAATCCAGACAAATCAACCATAACCCTATCCCTAACAGCTTACGACGGGAGAGAGACGGTGATTGTCAGTGAATTTATCTTGTTTGAGTCCAATTTATTTGTTTGTTTTCAGTAGACCCTTACCCTGTGATTCCTTCTGACTGGCGAGTAGGGGGGGGGGGGGCAGCTTTATGTTTGGGGGGCCTAGCCACCCCCCCCCCTCCCCCCCCCCCCCCCCCCGATAACCATCCCACTGATTCTATTGGACAGAGATCCATTTTAGCAATATTCAGAAGCTGTCAAGTGAGCTGAATTAAAAATTAGCTTTAAACCTTTATCTAATGCACATGATATCAAAATTTCATATTTTAATTATATCACATGAAACGTCGTTAATTTCGACGTAACAGCCCATGTCTTATTTCCTGATTATCAACTAGTGTCTAATCGGCGCATGGTCCCATAGCAGCAGCATTCTGTGTCAATTACAACAACAGGTTCAAGTAAAGCACATTCATGACGTCATGGTGTGAAGCGTCTGAGCCAACGAACTGATTGTTGATTGTTTTGGGAGAATTTAGTGACAATGAATTAAATAAAAAGTGTAAAAAACATTCGAAAATTCATGATATACAGAATCTTTAACTCGTGATGTTTGGATATAATATTTTTTGAAAACTCGTTTGATGAATTCGATTCACAACTCGCCTAAAGTTTCAAAAAATCTTATATCCAAACATCACTCGTTTGAGATCCTCCATATATTTTATCAAATTTCAACAAAAGCCATATGTGACACCTCATTGGAATGAATCCAATGAGGGGGGTCACATATGATTTTCGTTTTTCAACTGGTCAATTTGTAAATGATGCAGGCGTAAG